>OU342668.1:13325000-13340528 GCA_910589605.1 Chrysoteuchia culmella
GCTGGACACGAATCAGCATGGCTTTCACGCGTGGACATTTTGTAGACGTAGCGCGGTGTTGGGTGTTGTCCTTTCCTTTGAATCTCGCGTTGTGTGTTTTGCAATTCAGACACACGGATTTCTTGGGGTCTTCCTTTGTCGGACAGTGATCCAAATCGTGCGTTTCGGCACAATGAGGACACGTCGCGACTTGGTGTGCACACTTGTTTTTCGTGTGTCCGAATTGCAGACACTTGAAACACTGGAGGAAAGGACTAAACTCCTCGACGTGGACCCGCATGTAGTCCACGCTGATTTTCGCGAGGTCGATCATGGAACGGAAAACGGTTGGCGAAGTGAGAAAAACGGCGTTATATAAATTGTCATTACGATTTTTGCGCTCGAATTTGTAACATAAATCGCTATCTTCATCAGTAATGGCAGCCTTTACAGTTGGATTCTGCTGCAGAATTAGGGACTTTAATTCCTGATTAGGGACCTCTTTGGAAATTCCCTTGAGGATCAGCATGGGACGGAGTTTTTTCGCGTTCTCGGTGGTAAGGTTTGAGTCCTTGGCCAGTCGTTGTAAAGTCTCCGCCTTCTGCTCTTCGGAGTCGAACTCCACGCGGAACTTCTGTTTTGAGAGCGACTGGACCCTGGCTGGTGCGAACGGAAGTGTCTTGAAGTCCGCCGCCTTGCTAAAGGTGCGGATGGTTTCCTCGCGCGTTGCTGTTTCCTTCTTGTGGGCTATAATAATAGCCGGTTTAGATGGTGTCACATGGGGTGGTTTCAAAGAAGTGGTGTTCTTATTACTGCCTTTGGAGGCCATGGCAGCATAGGAGATAGGTCTTGTCTCAGCGTTGAGGTTTTTCAACATAGGGTAGTTTTTTAATTCCTCCTTGATTGAAGTCCGAACTATTTCTGCAACATTCTCTGCGGTGAGACTCGTCGAGGGTTGAGAGATAGCGGGTTGCGGGGTAGATGTAGTAGCCGCTGGGATGGTGGTCTTCTCGTTGGATGTAGTGGAGGCCGCGTAACAAGTAGTCACGGTCATCTGGCACAGCTGAACAATGCGTGCCTTGTTGTCCTTAGAGATTCTCCCTTCTCCCTTTCCCTTTTGGGCGTTCTGGATGATGCGCATGATCTCGTCCACGTTATCTTTGATCTTAGCGAAGGGCCCAGATAAGGTCGGCTCGCCTTCGTCTTCAGACTCCGAGACGGGACACATGGCTCCGCCAGGCATGTATTGACTTATGAATTCGTCGTCGGCGTCGTCCATTCCGTACATGGCTGAGGATGCTGAGTACATACAGAGTCAGTTATTCGCTGTGGATGTTGTTAGCCGGGCTAGGACACTGCGTTACCGTGTACCTAGTTACCGTTTCCAGGGGGCGCCGCGGGGAGGCCAACATCCAACCCCCCGGTTAGGTTAGGTTAGGTTAGGTTAGGTTAGGTTAGGTTAGGTTAGGTTTTTTTTTTTTTTTTTTATTAATCTTGTTTGATTCCGCTAGTTACAATGGCTATTCACAAAATTATTGGTTACAGTGCTTTCTTATCTGGTGGGCAACGAAGCCAGGCGTCGCTATTTGATACGACCGTCCCAACTCCGTTCCCCTCAATACATCAGAATGTAAAGCTAGGTGATGTACAGTTTGACAGCGAATTATTTACAAAAATTGATAAATTTATAACAAAAAGAGTTTAAGTGAGTCAGAAAGATTTAGGTGAAATACAAAATATGAAATTATTTGCAAATGGAATTTAAGATAGTGATGAATTGATGAATCAGTTTTCCACGCCATAGTCGATTCGTTGCTTGACCTTTATGAGCATGGCTTTCACACGAGGACATTTCGCAGATGTTGCGCGGTGCTGTGTGTTGTCCTTTCCTTTGAAGCGCGCGTTATGCGTCTTGCAGTTTAGACACACGGATTTCTTTGAGTCCTCTTTAGTCGGACAGTGATCCAGATCGTGCGTTTCGGCACAATGAGGACACGTCGCGACTTTGGCGGAGCATTTGTTCTTCGTGTGTCCAAACTGCAGACACGTGAAGCACTGGAGGAAAGGACTAAATTCTTCAGCATGTACTCGCATGTAGTCCACGCTGATCTTGCCCAATTCGACTATAGCATGGAAAACGGGTGGTGTCACAATGAATACGGCGTTGTATAGATTTTCATTCCGGTTTTTTCTCTCGAATTTAAAGCAGAGATCACTATCTTCATCGCTTATGGCTGCTTTCACAGATGGGTTTTGTTGTAGGATCAAGGCCTTAAGTTCTTGATTGGAGACATCTTTAGATATTCCCTTTAGGACTATCATCGGCTTCAACTTTTTCGCAGTTTCGGTGGTGAGGTTCGGTTCCTTATTCAGCCGCTTTACAGTTTCCGCCTTCTGCTCTTCGGAGTCGAACTCCACGCGGAACTTGAGCTTCGAAAGCTGCTGAACTCGGGATGGTGCGAAGTTTAGGGATTTGAAATCCGCAGCGGATCGGAAGGTGCGTATAGTCTCTTCACGAGTGGCGGTTTCTTTTTTATGCGCTATGACAATAGCCGGTTTAGTTGGTGCAGGTGTGCTGATTGCAGGTGTTTTCGCAGATCTGTCACTATGTTTAGATGCTATTGCAGCATATGACAGGGGTCTTGTTTCAGATGTGGGAGTTTTTAGGATCGGGTAGTTTTTAAGTTCTTCTTTGAGGGAAGCTCGCACGATCTCGGTGATATTCTCGGCGGTGAGTCCAGTAGAGGGTGAAGAAGGTGCGGGAGGAGTTTTCTCTTTGGATGAAGTAGAGCTAGCGTAACATGTTGTTACGGTCATTTGACACAGCTGGACAATACGTGCCTTGTTATCCTTGGAGATTCTCCCTTCTCCCTTTCCCTTTTGGGCGTTCTGGACGATGCGCATGATCTCGTCCACGTTGTCTTTGATCTTAGCGAAGGGCCCAGATAAGGTCGGCTCGCCTTCGTCTTCAGACTCCGAGACGGGACACATGGCTCCGCCAGGCATATATTGGCTTAGAAATTCGTCGTCTGCGTCGTCCATTCCGTACATGGCTGAGGATGTTGAGTACATATGGAGTCAGTTATTCGCTGTGGATGTTGTTAGCCGGGCTAGGACACTGCGTTACCGTGTACCTAGTTACCGTTTCCAGGGGGCGCCGCGGGGAGGCCAACATCCAACCCCCCGGTTAGGTTAGGTTAGGTTAGGTTAGGTTAGGTTAGGTTAGGTTAGGTTAGGTTAGGTTAGGTTAGGTTAGGTTAGGTTAGGTTAGGTTAGGTTAGGTTAGGTTAGGTTAGGTTAGGTTAGGTTTTTTTTTTTTTTTTTTTTAATCTTATTTTATTTCTCCAGAGTGTTTGAATTTTCACAAAAATATATTAGTTTTTTCATGCCAATGAGAGTCAAAGTTGGTCGTTGCTATTTGATACAACTTCCTTCTTCGACTCCCTTACATCAAATTGAGAGAATGTTCGTTGATTACAAAAGCGGTAAATTATTACAATGAAATTTAAACGTTATTTAGATTTTACAAAGTGGTGTAACAAGAAAAGGTTATTTGACTATTAACGGAATTGGTTTACTAAAGGGTGTTACAGAAGAGATTGACATTGAAGTATTAGACTTCCATACCATAATCGACTTTTTCGCGAACTTTAATAAGCATTGCCTTCACCCGAGGGCATTTGGTAGAAGTACATCGGTGTTGGGTGTTGTCTTTCCCTTTAAATTTCGCGTTGTGTGTCTGACAGTTCAGACACACGGCTTTCTTAGAGTCGTCCTTGACTGGACATTGCTCCAATCCATGCTGTCCCGCACAGTGGGAACAAGTCTCAGTCTTGGCGTTGCATTTGTTGCGCGTGTGTCCAAACTGCAGACACGTAAAACATTGGAGAAAAGGGGAGAACTCCTCAGCGTGAACACGCTGGTAGTCGATGTTGACCTTGCCAAGGTCGATTATAGCATGGAAGATGGAGGGAGTTACAATATAGACGGCGTTATAGAGCTTTTCGTTTCTGTTCTTGCGCTCAAATTTAAAGTTTAAGTCCTCTTCGGTATTGCAAGCAGCCTTTATAGTGGGATTCTGTTGGAGGAGTAAAGTTTTGAGATCATCTGTTGGTATCTCCTTAGAGATCCCTTTTATTATCACCATCGGTCTAAGTTTCCGAGCTGTTTCGGCATTCAAATTGGGATCCTTGTTCAGTCTCTCTAAAGTTTTCGATCGCTGTTCGTCTGAATCGAACTCGACCCTGAACTTTTGCTTCGAGAGAGACTGAACTCGGGCTGGAGCAAAACTGAGTGTCTTGAAGTCGGCTGCTGTTCGGAAACTACGGATAGTTTCCTCTCTAGTGGCGTTGTCTTTCTTATGGGAAACTATAATGGCGGGTTTCGAGACGGGTTTGGAGGCTACAATGTTATTTGGAGTTGACTTTGAGGCTATAGTAGCATATGAAGGCTTGGTTAAAGATGGTGGGTCCTGTTTTAACGCTGGGAACTTCTTCAATTCGTCCTGGATGCTTTGACGAACAATCGTCGTAATTGCTTCGACGGTAAGGGCTGGCGTGGTTCCAGCAGAAGAAGATGTTGGAGCAGTAGAAGTGACTGGTGTCTCCTTAGAAGATGGTTTGGTAGAGCTGGCATAACAAGTTGTTATTGTCATTGAGCAGAGTTGTACGATGCGAGCCTTCTGGTCTTTATTCAGACTCGCACCTTTACCCTTTTGGGAGCCCACAACCAGAGATTTAATCTCCTCCACGTAGGTTTTGATTTTCTCGAAGGACCCATAGCACTTCGGGTCTCCTTCGTCCTCGGAACTGGATTCCGAAACAGGGCAATATACCCCTCCAGGCATGTAGTCGGCAAAGAATTGCTCGTCGTCCATGGTAAATCGCTGCAGAACTCGAAGTCAGTTGTTCGCTGTGGGATGGTTTTAGCCGGGCTAGGACACTGCGTTACCGTGTACCTAGTTACCGTTTCCAGGGAGCGCCGCGGGGAGGCAACCATCCAACCCCCCGGTTAGGTTAGGTTAGGTTAGGTTAGGTTAGGTTAGGTTAGGTTAGGTTAGGTTAGGTTAGGTTAGGTTAGGTTAGGTTAGGTTAGGTTAGGTTAGGTTAGGTTAGGTTAGGTTAGGTTAGGTTAGGTTAGGTTAGGTTAGGTTAGGTTAGGTTAGGTTAGGTTAGGTTAGGTTAGGTTAGGTTAGGTTAGGTTAGGTTAGGTTAGGTTAGGTTAGGTTAGGTTAGGTTAGGTTAGGTTAGGTTAGGTTAGGTTAGGTTAGGTTAGGTTAGGTTTTTTTTTTTTTTTTTTATTAATTTCATTTGGTTTCACTAGGAACAATGGCTATTCACATTAGGTTTCGGTTATTTCTTATCTGGTGGGCAGCGAAGCCGGGCGTCGCTATTGGATACAACCGTCCCGACTCCGTTCCCCTTAATACATCGAGATGTTGAGTCTAGTTTTTACAAATTTATGCAGAGTGAATTGCAAGAGAATATAATTATTTACACAGAGTTAAGTGGATCAAGAAGGTTTTAAGTGTTACACAAAGAAAAGATGATTTGTAGTGGAATGAAAAAGATATTGAATTGATGGATCAGTTTTCTATGCCATAATCGATCCGCTGCTGGACCTTGATGAGCATGGCTTTCACGCGAGGACATTTTGCAGATGTGGCGCGATGCTGTGTGTTGTCCTTTCCTTTGAATCGCGCGTTGTGCGTCTTGCAATTCAGACACACGGACTTTTTGGGGTCTTCTTTGGTCGGACAGTGATCCAAGTCGTGCGTTTCCGCACAGTGGGGACACGTCGCGACCTTGGAGGAGCATTTTTTCTTCGTGTGTCCGAATTGCATACACGTGAAGCACTGGAGGAAAGGACTAAATTCTTCAGCGTGTACTCGCATGTAGTCCACGCTGATCTTACATTGGTCGATTATGGCTCGGAAAACGGTTGGTGAGGCAATAAAAACGGCGTTATACAAGTTCTCATTACGGTTCTTTCTTTCAAATCTAAAGCAAAGGTCATTATCTTCGTCTTTGATGGCAGCTTTCACTGAGGGGTTTTGCTGAAGGATCAAGGCCTTAAGTTCTTCTTTAGAGACTTCTTTTGATATTCCCTTCAGGACTATCATTGGCTTCAGCTTCTTCGCGGTTTCGGTGGTGAGGTTCGGGTCCTTATCCAGCCGCTTTAAAGTTTCCGCCTTCTGCTCTTCGGAGTCGAACTCCACGCGGAACTTAAGCTTCGAAAGCTGCTGAACTCGGGATGGTGCAAAATTGAGAGATTTAAAATCCGCAGCAGAGCGGAAGGTGCGGATAGTCTCTTCGCGCGTAGCGGTTTCTTTCTTGTGCGCTATGATAATAGCCGGCTTAGATGGTGCAGGTGCGCTGATTGCCGGTGTTTTAGTGGTTTTGTCATTGTGTTTAGATGCTATTGCAGCATATGACAGAGGTCTTGTTTCACAGATGGGAGTTTTCAGGATCGGGTAGTTTTTAAGTTCTTCCTTGAGAGAAGCGCGCACGATCTCGGTGACTTTCTCGGCGGTGAGTCCAGTAGAGGGTGAAGAAGATGCGGGAGGAGTTTTCTCTTTGGATGAAGTAGAGCTAGCGTAACATGTTGTTACGGTCATTTGACACAGCTGGACAATGCGTGCCTTGTTATCCTTGGAGATTCTCCCTTCTCCCTTTCCCTTTTGGGCGTTCTGGACGATGCGCATGATCTCGTCCACGTTGTCTTTGATCTTAGCGAAGGGCCCAGATAAGGTCGGCTCGCCTTCGTCTTCAGACTCCGAGACGGGACACATGGCTCCGCCAGGCATATATTGGCTTAGAAATTCGTCGTCTGCGTCGTCCATTCCGTACATGGCTGAGGATGCTGAGTACATATGGAGTCAGTTATTCGCTGTGGATGTTGTTAGCCGGGCTAGGACACTGCGTTACCGTGTACCTAGTTACCGTTTCCAGGGGGCGCCGCGGGGAGGCCAACATCCAACCCCCCGGTTAGGTTAGGTTAGGTTAGGTTAGGTTAGGTTAGGTTAGGTTAGGTTAGGTTAGGTTAGGTTAGGTTAGGTTAGGTTAGGTTAGGTTAGGTTAGGTTAGGTTAGGTTAGGTTAGGTTAGGTTAGGTTAGGTTAGGTTAGGTTAGGTTAGGTTAGGTTAGGTTAGGTTAGGTTAGGTTAGGTTAGGTTAGGTTAGGTTAGGTTAGGTTAGGTTAGGTTAGGTTAGGTTAGGTTAGGTTAGGTTAGGTTAGGTTAGGTTAGGTTAGGTTAGGTTTTTTTTTTTTTTTTTAGTACTATTATTTTCGAAGATTTGGGTTTTATTGGTTAAAAAGGCGGTGACAATGGGTTCGAATGACTTTAAAAATACAATGTTTATTGAGATGATCCACGTCCCTTTCCGAACTGCGATTCCATACAGAACGGGGTGTGGGAACGTGGGAGGGTGGAAGGAGGGTAGAGGACGGAGTAATAGAAAGAAAGGAAAGACAGAAAAATAGAAAAGAAAGGAAAATGAAAAGAAGAGATAGAGAAGTTTGTATCGGGGGCGGAGAGCTTTGTGAGAGCGCTGCACATCACAAGACCACGGCTCAATCCGCTGGACCATAGTCCACCCGATCCTTGATGCGCCTGGACATAACTCGCACGCGGGGACAAGATGACGAGTCCGCCCGGTGGTTGGTGTCGCCTTGGACCTTCCTTCGGTCATAGTGGGTTCGGCAGTTGATGCAGCACATCTTGGTTTTCTCGCCCTTGTTCGGGCACTCGCTGAAGGCGTGGTTTTCGGAGCAGTGGAGGCAAACCTCCACTGTACTCGTGCATTTGCTGCGTATGTGCCCGAACTCCATGCAGCGATAACACTGCATGAAGGGCGAGAACTCCTCAGCATGCACGCGGGCGTAGTCAACATTGACCTTTTGGGCCTTTACGATTGCCTTGAAGGCTCGAGACGAAGTAAGCAGGACCGCATTGTATAAAGCCGCGTTCCTATTTTTGCGCTCAAACTTATAAACAATCTCTTCAGGGGTGGTGGCTTCAGAGATGCTGGGATTCTGGGTTCGGATAAGTACGGCCAGATCTTCGCGGTTTATGTCCTTTGGTATCCCCTTAAGGATGACCATCGGCTTCAAAAGTCTCGCGGGTTCTGCGGTGATGTTGTTTGCGGAGGCGGATGGAGAGCCAAGCTTCTTCAGCGCGGTGTCTAGGTGTTCAGCCTTATCGAACTCGACACGGACCTTGCCACCGGAGATTCGTAAGATTTTCGCCGGGGCAAAGTCAAGGCTCTTGAACCCCATCGATTTGCTAAAGCCGGTGATGATTTGTTCAGGAGTGGTGTCTTCTGTTTTTCCCGCAAGGATGATTGCTGGCTTGGTCTTGGCCGTTTGCGGAGCAGATTTTTGTTTCGGGACAGATGGTATAGTTCGACGTGGTGCACAATTTCTTCCAGCGACAGCAGCATAACTGCCGGTGGAAGTCGTCTGGTCAGGCTGTTGTTTTGGCGCTTGGGTGGTTAATGCCTTAAGTTGCTTTTCCATACTGTCCATTTTGGACGTGAGGGTCGTAAGAGCTTTGGTGATGCAGTCTGTCTTGTCAGTAGGAGCGGTGGTGGGGAGAGCAATGGTACTGGAAAGAGGAGCCCTTGGTCCGTTGTTGCACGTAGAAATGGTATGTTCGCAAAGGGTGATGATGCGGGCCTTTTGGGCCTTGTTGAGGCTCGCCCCTTTGCCCTTCTGGGAACTCTCAACGAGGGTCTTGATCTCCTCGGCATAGCTACGAATAGTGGCGAAGGACCCATGGTAGTTCGGGTCTCCTTCGTCCTCATGGTCCGACAAAATGTCGTCATCGCGTGGGCCGAATCGGCTGCCTGGCATGTAGTCCATGAAATTATGGTCGTTGTCGCACTCGTAATCTGACATGTTGATCGCGTTCGTATTCGTTGGCTCGCGATGGGATGTTGTTAGCCGGTCTAGGTCACTGCGTTACCGTGAACCTAGCCGTTTCCAGGGGGCGCCGCGGGGAGGCCAACATCCGGTTAGGTTAGGTTAGGTTAGGTTAGGTTAGGTTAGGTTAGGTTAGGTTAGGTTAGGTTAGGTTAGGTTAGGTTAGGTTAGGTTAGGTTAGGTTAGGTTAGGTTAGGTTAGGTTAGGTTAGGTTAGGTTAGGTTAGGTTAGGTTAGGTTAGGTTAGGTTAGGTTAGGTTAGGTTAGGTTAGGTTAGGTTAGGTTAGGTTAGGTTAGGTTAGGTTAGGTTAGGTTTTTTTTTTTTTTTTTTTTTTTTTTTTTAATTTTATTTGGTTTCACAATGTCGGTAATATACTATTCACAGGAAAAACAATATGGTGGTTTCATCACCGGTGAGTAACAGAGCCGGTCGTCGCTATTGGATACGACTTCCAAACTCTGTCGCTCTCAATCTAAAGAATGATGTTATTTTGTAAACAAAATCACAATATGGTTAGTTCGACAGATTATAGGAACGTGTTTAGGTTAAGATGTCAAATGGTTTAACAAAAAAGTGGATGAATACGTATAAAAAGATGAATCACAAAAAAAATACTAATGAAGAAGACAATGAAATGATACAATTTAATTTTCCATGCCATAATCGACTCGTTGCTGAACACGAATCAGCATGGCTTTAACTCTTGGGCATTTGGTGGAGGTTGCGCGGTGTTGTGTGTTGTCCTTTCCTCGGAATCTCGCGTTATGTGTTTTGCAATTCAGACACACGGATTTCTTGGTGTCTTCCTTCGTCGGACAGTGATCCAAATCGTGCGTTTCTGCACAATGAGGACACGTCGCGACTTGGTGTGAGCACTTGTTTTTCGTGTGTCCGAATTGCAGACACTTGAAACACTGGAGGAAAGGACTAAACTCCTCGACGTGGACCCGCATGTAGTCCACGCTGATTTTCGCAAGGTCGATTATAGCACGGAAAACGGTTGGAGAGGCAAGAAAAACGGCGTTATATAGGTTTTCATTCCGATTTTTGCGTTCAAATTTAAAGCACAGATCATTATCTTCATCGGTGATAGCGGCCTTAAGAGATGGGTTCTGCTGCAGAATTAGGGATTTGAGCTCTTGATTTGGGACCTCTTTAGAAATTCCCTTCAGGATCAGCATAGGTCGGAGTTTTTTCGCGTTCTCGGTGGTGAGGTTCGAGTCCTTGGCCAGTCGCTTCAAAGTCTCCGCTTTCTGCTCTTCGGAGTCAAACTCCACGCGGAACTTTTGTTTGGAGAGCGACTGGACCCTGGCTGGTGCGAACGGGAGTGTTTTGAAGTCCGCCGCCTTACTAAAGGTGCGGATGGTTTCTTCTCGCGTAGCTGTCTCCTTCTTGTGGGCCACAATTATAGCTGGTTTAGATGGTGTCACGGGTGGTGGTTTAAAATATGAGGTGCTCTTGTTGCTGCCTTTGGATGCCATGGCAGCGTATGAGAGAGGTCGTGTCTCGGTGTTAGGGTTTTTTAAAAGGGGATAGTTTTTCAACTCTTCTTTAAGTGATGCGCGTACTATTTCTGCAACATTTTCGGCAGTGAGACTCGTGGAAGAGGAAGAGGTAGCAAGTTGCGTTGTCGTAGATGTTGTAGTCGCAAGGGTGGTAGTTTTCTCTTTGGACTTAGTGGAGGCCGCGTAACAAGTCGTTACGGTCATCTGGCACAGTTGTACAATACGTGCCTTATTGTCCTTTGAGATTCTCCCTTCTCCCTTTCCCTTTTGGGCGTTCTGGACGATGCGCATGATCTCGTCCACGTTGTCCTTAATCTTCGCGAAGGGCCCAGAAACCGTCGGCTCGCCTTCGTCTTCGGACTCCGAGATGGGACACATGGCTCCGCCAGGCATGTATTCACTTATGAAATCGTCGTCTGCGTCGTCCATTCCGTACATGGCTGAGGATGCTGAGTACATATGGAGTCAGTTATTCGCTGTGGATGTTGTTAGCCGGGCTAGGACACTGCGTTACCGTGTACCTAGTTACCGTTTCCAGGGGGCGCCGCGGGGAGGCCAACATCCAAACCCCCCGGTTAGGTTAGGTTAGGTTAGGTTAGGTTAGGTTAGGTTAGGTTAGGTTAGGTTAGGTTAGGTTAGGTTAGGTTAGGTTAGGTTAGGTTAGGTTAGGTTAGGTTTTTTTTTTTTTTTTTTTTTTTTTTTTTTTTTTTTTTTTTTTTTTTTTAGGTTAGGTTAGGTTAGGTTAGGTTAGGTTAGGTTAGGTTAGGTTAGGTTAGGTTAGGTTAGGTTAGGTTAGGTTAGGTTAGGTTAGGTTAGGTTAGGTTAGGTTAGGTTAGGTTAGGTTAGGTTAGGTTAGGTTAGGTTAGGTTAGGTTAGGTTAGGTTAGGTTAGGTTAGGTTAGGTTAGGTTAGGTTAGGTTAGGTTAGGTTAGGTTAGGTTAGGTTAGGTTAGGTTAGGTTAGGTTAGGTTAGGTTAGGTTAGGTTAGGTTAGGTTAGGTTAGGTTAGGTTAGGTTAGGTTAGGTTAGGTTAGGTTAGGTTAGGTTAGGTTAGGTTAGGTTAGGTTAGGTTAGGTTAGGTTAGGTTAGGTTAGGTTAGGTTAGGTTAGGTTAGGTTAGGTTAGGTTAGGTTAGGTTAGGTTAGGTTAGGTTAGGTTAGGTTAGGTTAGGTTAGGTTAGGTTAGGTTAGGTTAGGTTAGGTTAGGTTAGGTTAGGTTAGGTTAGGTTAGGTTAGGTTAGGTTAGGTTAGGTTAGGTTAGGTTAGGTTAGGTTAGGTTAGGTTAGGTTAGGTTAGGTTAGGTTAGGTTAGGTTAGGTTAGGTTAGGTTAGGTTAGGTTAGGTTAGGTTAGGTTAGGTTAGGTTAGGTTAGGTTAGGTTAGGTTAGGTTAGGTTAGGTTAGGTTAGGTTAGGTTAGGTTAGGTTAGGTTAGGTTAGGTTAGGTTAGGTTAGGTTAGGTTAGGTTAGGTTAGGTTAGGTTAGGTTAGGTTAGGTTAGGTTAGGTTAGGTTAGGTTAGGTTAGGTTAGGTTAGGTTAGGTTAGGTTAGGTTAGGTTAGGTTAGGTTAGGTTAGGTTAGGTTAGGTTAGGTTTTTTTTTTTTTTAAAAGCTGATTATTTTCTTAAAATTTTAGGGGTTGGTCCTTAATTATAGTCTCGTGTGTATTTGTGAATTCAAAAGTTTTGGAGCAAGTTTAGTGACATAATGAGGCCATGAGTGCCTTCCGGCCTGCGATTCCATACAGGTCCGGTGGAGACAAACATGGTGGGGGCAAGAAGGTGAGAGGACAGAAAAATAAAATTAAAGATAGGAAAGATAGATAAATAGGAAAGACAGAAAGGAAAGAAGAAAAATAGAGATGGATGAAAGGTGGAACACAAGGGAGAAGGAAGACACAGTTTTGTCACCGACTACGAAAGTCGGCTATTGTGGAGAGCAGAGTGAATGCGGGGTGCAATTTCATACAGTCCCGCAACTCACCCACCACGGCTCAATCCACTGGACCGTAATCGACCCTATCGGATATGCGTCTGAGCATGACCTTGACTCTGGGGCACGAAGTGGAGTCAGCGCGGTGATTAATATCACCTTGGACCTTGTTACGAGCAAAGTGATTGCGGCAATTGTTGCACGCAGCCTTGGCTTTCTCGCCCTTGTTCGGGCACTCGTTGTAGTTGTGGTTTTCCGAGCAGTGGAGGCAAACCTCCACTTTGCTTGCGCACTTGCTTCGGATGTGCCCGAACTCCATGCAGCGGTAACACTGCATGAAGGGCGAGAACTCCTCCACGTGCACTCTAGCGTAGTCCACGTTGATTTTTCGCTGCTTGATGATGGCCTTAAAGGCACGAGGAGAAGTCAGGAGTACCGCGTTGTACAATTGCGGGTTCCTATTTTTGCGTTCGAATTTGAACAGGATTTCCTGAGGGTCAGAAGCCTCACCGATTGCTGGATTTTGAGAACGCATAAGGTGGGTGATCTCGTTTCGGTCGATGTCCTTAGGGATCCCCTTGAGTACGACCATGGGTTTCAAGAGTCTAGCAGGTTCGGCGGTGATGTTGTTCGAGGTGGCAGATGGAGTGCCGAGCTTTTTAAGTGCGGTGTCGAGGTGTTCGGTCTTGTCAAATTCGACACGGACCTTACCACCGGAGATGCGAAGGACTTTCGCTGGGGCGAAGTTGAGGCTCTTGAACTCCATGGTTTTGCTGAAGCCTGATATAATCTGTTCTGGGGTGGCGCCATCTGTCTTGCCCGCAAGAATAATGGCCGGCTTGGTCTTCGCCGGCTGCGAGGCAGGTTTAGGTTTTGGAGCAGATGGTGGAGTTTGGTGTGGTACACTGCGTCTTCCAGCGACAGCAGCGTAACTACCGATGGAAGCCGTCTGGTCGGGGTGACTCTCCGAGGGTTTTTGCTGTTTCGACACTTGGGTGGTCAACGTCTTAAGATTCTTCTCCATGGTGTCCATCTTGGAGGTAAGAGCAGAGAGGGCCTGAGCGATGGAGTTGGTCTGGTCTACAGAAGCGGTTGAAGGGAGAACAGTGGTCTTGTCAGAAAGAGGGGCCTTTGATCCGGGGTTGCACGCGGAGATGGTAAGTTCGCATAGGGTGACGATGCGGACCTTTTGGGCCTTGTTAAGGCTCGCCCCTTTGCCCTTCTGGGAGCTCTCCACGAGGGTCTTAATCTCCTCGGCATAATTTCTGATAGAGGCGAAGGACCCATGGTAGTCCGGGTCTCCTTCGTCCTCATGGTCCGACAAAATGTCGTCATCGGGTGGGCCGAATCGGCTGCCTGGCATGTAATCCATGAAGTTGTGATCGTTATCACATTCGTAGTCAGACATGTTGTTCGCGTGCGTATGGTGTCTCGCGATGGGATGTTGTTAGCCGGGCTAGGACACTGCGTTACCGTGTACCTAGTTACCGTTTCCAGGGGGCGCCGCGGGGAGGCCAACATCCAAACCCCCCTTGGTTAGGTTAGGTTAGGTTAGGTTAGGTTAGGTTAGGTTAGGTTAGGTTAGGTTAGGTTAGGTTAGGTTAGGTTAGGTTAGGTTAGGTTAGGTTAGGTTAGGTTAGGTTAGGTTAGGTTAGGTTAGGTTAGGTTAGGTTAGGTTAGGTTAGGTTAGGTTAGGTTAGGTTAGGTTAGGTTAGGTTAGGTTAGGTTAGGTTAGGTTAGGTTAGGTTAGGTTAGGTTAGGTTAGGTTAGGTTAGGTTAGGTTAGGTTAGGTTAGGTTAGGTTAGGTTAGGTTAGGTTAGGTTAGGTTAGGTTAGGTTAGGTTAGGTTAGGTTAGGTTAGGTTAGGTTAGGTTAGGTTAGGTTAGGTTAGGTTAGGTTAGGTTAGGTTAGGTTAGGTTAGGTTAGGTTAGGTTAGGTTAGGTTAGGTTAGGTTAGGTTAGGTTAGGTTAGGTTAGGTTAGGTTAGGTTAGGTTAGGTTAGGTTAGGTTAGGTTAGGTTAGGTTAGGTTAGGTTAGGTTAGGTTAGGTTAGGTTAGGTTAGGTTAGGTTAGGTTAGGTTAGGTTAGGTTAGGTTAGGTTAGGTTAGGTTAGGTTAGGTTAGGTTAGGTTAGGTTAGGTTAGGTTAGGTTAGGTTAGGTTAGGTTAGGTTAGGTTAGGTTAGGTTAGGTTAGGTTAGGTTAGGTTAGGTTAGGTTAGGTTAGGTTAGGTTAGGTTAGGTTAGGTTAGGTTAGGTTAGGTTAGGTTAGGTTAGGTTAGGTTAGGTTAGGTTAGGTTAGGTTAGGTTAGGTTAGGTTAGGTTAGGTTAGGTTAGGTTAGGTTAGGTTAGGTTAGGTTAGGTTAGGTTAGGTTAGGTTAGGTTAGGTTAGGTTAGGTTAGGTTAGGTTAGGTTAGGTTAGGTTAGGTTTTTTTTTTTTTTTTTTTTTTTTTTTTTTTTTTTTTTTTTTTTTTTTTTTTTTTTTTTTTTTTTTTTTTTTTTTTTTTTTTTATTATTCCTCTGCTCCCCAGCCATAAGCCAGGACTTTATATATCTAGTCTACTCATTCATTCAATTTCTCGCTGACATGCCTCTCGCACTTTCATGCTTCATACAGTTCTTTCTCATATCCATCATCACTCTTACTTTAACTGGCAGGGATTACCAGCCTATTTTACTTATCTATGTTTTATTTTCATTTTTACGACCAGGGTAAATAAGTTGGTTGTACACTTTGTTTATTTTACAATTTTTTTTTTTTTTTTTTTTTTTTTTAACTTATTTAAAGAACATTTTATGTATTACAATTTTTGTATACTTTTATTGCTACCTTTAATTTCTATATTGTATTTCTTATTCTATACATTGTTATTTAATTTTGTTACAATTTTATGTGCTCTTCACATTGTTGCTGTTTTATTCTAATTTTATATTGTGTCCTCTAAATTAATTTCTTATTCTAATTTGTGTTATTACATTTATCTTATTAATCTATTACATTTCTCAAAATTCTTACAAGTGTGTATTCTTAACAATTTTACTTCCTTCTCCTCAGCTACTTGTATTACAGTATTCTATTTTGTGTACATTATATTTAGACCGCATCTTATCTCTAAATTAATTTCTTATTCTAC
The DNA here is from genome assembly GCA_910589605.1 of Chrysoteuchia culmella. Lineage (NCBI taxonomy): Eukaryota > Metazoa > Arthropoda > Insecta > Lepidoptera > Crambidae > Chrysoteuchia > Chrysoteuchia culmella. Next base: position 13,340,454 of record OU342668.1, read on the forward strand.
TCTGTTTTTATTACATTTTTCTTATTCTATTTGCTAACGATTTAATTTGTCTATCCGAGAATCCTCCTTATATCT
>OU342669.1:7500-12500 GCA_910589605.1 Chrysoteuchia culmella
AACCTAACCTAACCTAACCTAACCTAACCTAACCTAACCTAACCTAACCTAACCTAACCTAACCTAACCTAACCTAACCTAACCTAACCTAACCTAACCTAACCTAACCTAACCTAACCTAACCTAACCTAACCTAACCTAACCTAACCTAACCTAACCTAACCTATCCTAACCTAACCTAACCTAACCTAACCTAACCTAACCTAACCTAACCTAACCTAACCTAACCTAACCTAACCTAACCTAACCTAACCTAACCTAACCTAACCTAACCTAACCTAACCTAACCTAACCTAACCTAACCTAACCTAACCTAACCTAACCTAACCTAACCTAACCCAGTTGCGTTGTGCCGCTTGACCCAAACGCCACGAATCTGAGTCGCTCCGCACCTAAAAAATACAAATTGATAGCAAAGTTTCACCGATCCGCCCGAAAGTACCACCAAAAGACGCGCCGCGACGAGCCGGTCACGACGGTGTGTCACACTTAGGGGTGTGAAAGTGAAAAGTGCAAAAAAGTGCAATTAATCCGTTTTTTAACCTAAAAAATCGACTTCCGGAGCAGATTTCTCAAGATTTTAAGCGGTGACCCATCATTCCTGGATTGTGAAAAGTGTTATTCCATCAAGAAGAACCAACAGGGAAACTTTCAGATTTTTCAGGCCGGGATTCAGGGAGTTTTAGAACAAACTCCCGAAACCGCCTGGCCACGAGGTCCTGAAACCCCTGCAGCTACCCCTTCAAGACTACCACATCTGGAAAGAAGACACCGCAGACGAGGAGTGGCTGTTTTCAGCACATGAAAATTCAGCATAACAACTGAGAAACAAGGTCCAATAGTTTTAAGTATTTATGAATAGCTTTAAGGGTTAGTAACCCAAAATCCAGCTCGGTAAGGCAGATATTAAAAATTATAATTAAATTCGTAGACCCTTCAGGCACGTTATTAAAAAATTTCAGAATTTTCTTTTCAGTATTTTCGGATTTATTCGGTTTTCAGGACCGGTGAGGCTATTGCCTCACAATTGGAAAACCAAATAAATACCTGTTTTTCATCAAAATAAGACCTGGATTTCGGATCACTAGAGGCCCTCGATCTGGGCTATCTTGTGACATTAGCATCTTTGACAAAAAACTTTTTTCTTTTTCCAAATTAGCGAAAACAAATACAATTTTGTCGCTAAAAATCCTTTTCAAAATTTTGTATCCCTTTAATTTATATGTAAATATAAATTAAAAATTATTATAAGCACACCACAAGAAAGCCCAGATCCTCCTCTTTAAAATAGAAATTGGACCCGTGGGGTGGGTGCCCTCATTTCCGAGCGCAACCCCCGCGAAGTTAGGCTAGGAGCGCACAAATCGCATCAAGTAATTGCACTAAAAAGATCGCGCGGTGAAAACCGACTTTTTTGTATTTTGACTTTTTAATAATCTTTTTATATGATAAATAAGGAAAAAATTCATAACCTTTTTGTGTGAAAAAATTTTAAAAATTGGACTGCCCCCAAACAAGTAATTTACGATTTAAAATTGAAATTTTTTAGAATCTTAGTTATAAGATAATTTAGTCAATACACTTAGTCGAGTAAGTGCGGGGCCCTAAAAACCTTTGAGATAGGGTAAAGCGAGACCAGGGCTACTCTGTCAACAAGTTTCCCGGGATAAAAATCCACACCCCCAAGTAGGGGTTGAGAAACAAAGCCAAAAATTGTTGTTTTTAACTAAAATTGACTCTTTAATACTATTATAAACGTACATTATATATATATAAAAATAAAAATTTTATACGACAGGAAAGCCCAATTTCTCCCCTTTCTAAAGCAGTCACAATCTTAATTTTAAGTTAATACCCTGCCGAGCGCCACCCCCGCGAAATCAGGTCAAGAACTCACAGACCGCGATATTTAGATTAAAGAAAAACATCGCGCGGTGAAAACCGACTTTTCCCCATTTTGACTTTTTAATAAACTTTTTACATGATAATTAAGTAAAAAATTCACAACCATTTTGTATGAAGCATTTTAAAAAATCGGACTACCCCCTCCCTAGTAATTTAAGATTCAAAATTCAAAATTTTTAGGAATCTTATTATAAGTTTCCTATCCGATATACTTAGTCTAGTAAACGTAGGGTTTTAAAAAATATCTGGAACAGGGTAAAGAGAGACTAGGGCTACCCTATTAAAAAGTTTTTTGGATTATAAACCCACACCCCAAAGTAGGGGATGATAAACAAAGTCGGAAACCACCGATGTTGACTAGTTTGACCTTTAAATACTATTATAAACGTATATATATATATATATAAAAATAAAAAATTTACACGACAGGAAAGCCCAGATTCTCCCCTCTCTAGAACAATCAAAATTTTTATTTTAAGTTAATACCCTTCCGAGCGCGATCATCCCGAAATTCAGAAACCGTCGGAAAAAAGTCATTAAGTTGTAAGGAGTTGAGAAAATTTTCCTTCTAACTTTAAAAATAAATTAAACTAAGGGAATTGAAGACCGATTTTGGTGAATTCACCACCCCTAGTAGCCTGGCTCACCCCCTGCCGATAGATCGAAACCCAAAATTTTTCGCCGGAAAACCAAGCGGTTTTTGGCATTAATCACCGCAATTCGGGAAATTTGATTAAAACCCAAAAATCCCGAAAACTATTGGTTTTTCGGTGAATTTGAAAGGGGGACTTTCGACGGGGGTTGGGTCAATCTATCGAAATCGGTAGTCAAAACCCACGCGCCGTGACTTAAAAAATTGTGGGCGTAGCTGTGATTGCGAAATCTTAAGCAAATTTCCTAGGCCACGCCCACAAAAGATTAAAAGTTGAATAAGTGTCACTTCCCTAAGTTTGACACACTAGGTTCGCTGAACAAAAGTGCTCCTGAACAGCAACATTACCCATCCCACTCCAAAAATCCACCCCCTAAAACCCACCCTTTCCAGGTTCGATTCCCGGCCACAGGGGCAGGCACCCGCTATCTCCGTAACTAAGCACCGGAGGTCATTTTTGACCTCAATTTCAGCCTCTAGTGCAAACCCCTAGTGGACACGCGAACCCCCCCACTTCCAACCCCCTACCCCCTACCCTATAATAAGACAGTGATAGTGATCGACTCCTATAACAGGAAAACTATAAGCCTTAGGCATATGGTTCCTTCGTAGGAGTTGGTCAAAATCACCGTCCCCACCACCCTCCACCAAAAAATCACTACCCCTAAACACCCCCACCCCCTCACCCCGCCCCAGAAGATTCTGTTTAATTGCTGCATTAGCGAAACGGCTAGAGATAGCCACATAGTTCCTTTGCAGCAATTAATCATAATCACTGTCCCTACCCAGCCCCATAAAAAACCCACCCCCCCAAACCACCCCAACTCACCCCTAAACCTGTTCAGGGCATAACACCGGAACTACCGAACCGATTTGATAAAAAGTTAGATTTTCGGAACGGGTGGAAGAGTCTGGACTTTTCTACATAAGACCAAACTCTACATAGAGTCAGTAGAGCCGGCAAAAATAAAAATCTAGTTTTTAAATTCATTAAAATTAACTACAGACTTTGAACCTATATAAAAGGAAATATATAAGACTTAAATAAAAATTGACAAATTGTTTTGGCATTGACATATAATTAAATTAACAAAAATAGCTATATACACTAAGTATACTAGGTACTTTTTTAATAAAAATAGAAATCAAGTTTTAATTACCATACAAATAGAAGCGGTTCAAAACTAATAGAGGCAAGTTTTACCTCACCTATGGTATAGATATTTATGTAAAATAATGTAAACAAATTAATTATAACACACATAGATACACTGAAATTGATAAATATATATATAAACATTACATAAATATAATACATAAGCTGAAATAATTAAAAACAAGTTTTCAAAATTCACATCTTTACTTACCGAAAAACAAAGTTTGCTCAAATTGTTGCAATCTTCAACCGGACCGCTCCAGGCAGGACCTGTGAACAAATAAAAAGCTAATACTAAGATTAAGAGACAATTTCAATGTATACATATATATAAATATATATATATAGGTATATATTTTTTGGAAATTTTAATTTCATTTTACACTGTAAAGTTACATTGTGTATAACTGTACACTTCGCACTGTTATTATCATAGCATCATACAGTTACATATATACACAATTTTATATACACCTTGACTTACTGACGACACTGCTCCCACACCTCTCGTGCACCTCACCACCTGAAACAAAATAAACACACATCAAAATGTACCACACACCACCGGTGGGTAAAAGGCAACCTAGCCCAAAAACAGTCACCCTTTCGCCATCGACGACGCTCCAGAGGGCTCGTACACCCATAGCACCTCCACGCATTATCAGAACTTCAATGTCCCCCGCAACCCAGTCACCCGGAACCTCCAAGGATCTCTCGACAACGATACCACCATACATCACAGAGGGCCACTATAGATCTGAAGACGCTGCCCAAGTTTACATAAGCGCCAGCAAAAATAAATTAAAACTCACAAAACTGCTGAAAACGTCGAGAGCCCAGGAGGCATCCAGCAAAGACATGACACCCACAGATAAATTACTCGGAACCATGATGGGCATGATGGATGCGATTCCCGAAAAAGTTAAGTCCTTCACTGGTATGCGAAAGGACATCAAACAGTTCCTGGAGGAAGTGACCGACCAGAGCATGTCCATACTATTTGAGGTATCGAGGAGATCCCGCGAGATGGAGAATCTCTTGGCAAGAACACCTAGCCATACCTCACCCATCTCGCGGACCCGCACGAGCCCCGAAACAACACCCACTGCTGCCCTTGATGAGCGGCTGGAGAAGATGGATAACGCTATCCAGACCCTCCAGACGCTCATCAAGAATCAGGAGGGCAAAATGAGAACGCCACGCGAGGGTACCGAAGAGACCGAAGACGAACCCACGAGCGAAGTACTCCAAACAGTTCTGGACACTATGAACGAGAAGTTAACAAAT
>OU342669.1:20000-42500 GCA_910589605.1 Chrysoteuchia culmella
ATTAATCCGTTTTTTAACCTAAAAAATCGACTTCCGGAGCAGATTTCTCAAGATTTTAAGCGGTGACCCATCATTCCTGGATTGTGAAAAGTGTTATTCCATCAAGAAGAACCAACAGGGAAACTTTCAGATTTTTCAGGCCGGGATTCAGGGAGTTTTAGAACAAACTCCCGAAACCGCCTGGCCACGAGGTCCTGAAACCCCTGCAGCTACCCCTTCAAGACTACCACATCTGGAAAGAGGACACCGCAGACGAGGAGTGGCTGTTTTCAGCACATGAAAATTCAGCATAACAACTGAGAAACAAGGTCCAATAGTTTTAAGTATTTATGAATAGCTTTAAGGGTTAGTAACCCAAAATCCAGCTCGGTAAGGCAGATATTAAAAATTATAATTAAATTCGTAGACCCTTCAGGCACGTTATTAAAAAATTTCAGAATTTTCTTTTCAGTATTTTCGGATTTATTCGGTTTTCAGGACCGGTGAGGCTATTGCCTCACAATTGGAAAACCAAATAAATACCTGTTTTTCATCAAAATAAGACCTGGATTTCGGATCACTAGAGGCCCTCGATCTGGGCTATCTTGTGACATTAGCATCTTTGACAAAAAACTTTTTTCTTTTTCCAAATTAGCGAAAACAAATACAATTTTGTCGCTAAAAATCCTTTTCAAAATTTTGTATCCCCTTAATTTATATGTAAATATAAATTAAAAATTATTATAAGCACACCACAAGAAAGCCCAGATCCTCCTCTTTAAAATAGAAATTGGACCCGTGGGGTGGGTGCCCTCATTTCCGAGCGCAACCCCCGCGAAGTTAGGCTAGGAGCGCACAAATCGCATCAAGTAATTGCACTAAAAAGATCGCGCGGTGAAAACCGACTTTTTTGTATTTTGACTTTTTAATAATCTTTTTATATGACAAATAAGGAAAAAATTCAAAACCTTTTTGTGTGAAAAAATTTTAAAAATTGGACTGCCCCCAAACAAGTAATTTACGATTTAAAATTGAAATTTTTTAGAATTTTAGTTATAAGATAATTTAGTCAATACACTTAGTCGAGTAAGTGCGGGGCCCTAAAAACCTTTGAGATAGGGTAAAGCGAGACCAGGGCTACTCTGTCAACAAGTTTCCCGGGATAAAAATCCACACCCCCAAGTAGGGGTTGAGAAACAAAGCCAAAAATTGTTGTTTTTAACTAAAATTGACTCTTTAATACTATTATAAACGTACATGATATATATATAAAAATAAAAATTTTATACGACAGGAAAGCCCAATTTCTCCCCTTTCTAAAGCAGTCACAATCTTAATTTTAAGTTAATACCCTGCCGAGCGCCACCCCCGCGAAATCAGGTCAAGAACTCACAGACCGCGATATTTAGATTAAAGAAAAACATCGCGCGGTGAAAACCGACTTTTCCCCATTTTGACTTTTTAATAAACTTTTTACATGATAATTAAGTAAAAAATTCACAACCATTTTGTATGAAGCATTTTAAAAAATCGGACTACCCCCTCCCTAGTAATTTAAGATTCAAAATTCAAATTTTTTAGGAATCTTATTATAAGTTTCCTATCCGATATACTTAGTCTAGTAAACGTAAGGTTTTAAAAAATATCTGGAACAGGGTAAAGAGAGACTAGGGCTACCCTATTAAAAAGTTTTTTGGATTATAAACCCACACCCCAAAGTAGGGGATGATAAACAAAGTCGGAAACCACCGATGTTGACTAGTTTGACCTTTAAATACTATTATAAACGTATATATATATATATATAAAAATAAAAAATTTACACGACAGGAAAGCCCAGATTCTCCCCTTTCTAGAACAGTCAAAATTTTTATCTTAAGTTAATACCCTTCCGAGCGCGATCATCCCGAAATTCAGAAACCGTCGGAAAAAAGTCATTAAGTTGTAAGGAGTTGAGAAAGTTTCCTTCTAATTTTAAAAATAAATTAAACTAAGGGAATTGAAGACCGATTTTGGTGAATTCACCACCCCTAGTAGCCTGGCTCACCCCCTGCCGATAGATCGAAACCCAAAATTTTTCGCCGGAAAACCAAGCGGTTTTTGGCATTAATCACCGCAATTCGGGAAATTTGATTAAAACCCAAAAATCCCGAAAACTATTGGTTTTTCGGTGAATTTGAAAGGGAGACTTTCGACGGGGGTTGGGTCAATCTATCGAAATCGGTAGTCAAAACCCACGCGCCGTGACTTAAAAAATTGTGGGCGTAGCTGTGATTGCGAAATCTTAAGCAAATTTCCTAGGCCACGCCCACAAAAGATTAAAAGTTGAATAAGTGTCACTTCCCTAAGTTTGACACACTAGGTTCGCTGAACAAAAGTGCTCCTGAACAGCAACATTACCCATCCCACTCCAAAAATCCACCCCCTAAAACCCACCCTTTCCAGGTTCGATTCCCGGCCACAGGGGCAGGCACCCGCTATCTCCGTAACTAAGCACCGGAGGTCATTTTTGACCTCAATTTCAGCCTCTAGCGGTTCGTAGAACCGCGGGTGCAAACCCCTAGTGGACACGCGAACCCCCCCACTTCCAACCCCCTACCCCCTACCCTATAATAAGACAGTGATAGTGATCGACTCCTATAACAGGAAAACTATAAGCCTTAGGCATATGGTTCCTTCGTAGGAGTTGGTCAAAATCACCGTCCCCACCACCCTCCACCAAAAAATCACTACCCCTAAACACCCCCACCCCCTCACCCCGCCCCAGGAGATTCTGTTTAATTGCTGCATTAGCGAAACGGCTAGAGATAGCCACATAGTTCCTTTGCAGCAATTAATCATAATCACTGTCCCTACCCAGCCCCATAAAAAACCCACCCCCCCAAACCACCCCAACTCACCCCTAAACCTGTTCAGGGCATAACACCGGAACTACCGAACCGATTTGATAGAAAGTTTGATTTTCGGAACGGGTGGAAGGGTCTGGACTTTTCTACATAAGACCAAACTCTACATAGAGTCAGTAGAGCCGGCAAAAATAAAAATCTAGTTTTTAAATTCATTAAAATTAACTACAGACTTTGAACCTATATAAAAGGAAATATATAAGACTTAAATAAAATTTGACAAATTGTTTTGGCATTGACATATAATTAAATTAACAAAAATAGCGATATACACTAAGTATACTAGGTACTTTTTTAATAAAAATAGAAATCAAGTTTTAATTACCATACAAATAGAAGCGGTTCAAAACTAATAGAGGCAAGTTTTACCTCACCTATGGTATAGATATTTATGTAAAATAATGTAAACAAATTAATTATAACACACATAGATACACTGAAATTTATAAATATATATATAAACATTACATAAATATAATACATAAGCTGAAATAATTAAAAATAAGTTTTCAAAATTCACATCTTTACTTACCGAAAAACAAAGTTTGCTCAAATTGTTGCAATCTTCAACCGGACCGCTCCAGGCAGGACCTGTGAACAAATAAAAAGCTAATACTAAGATTAAGAGACAATTTCAATGAATACATATATATAAATATATATATATAGGTATATATTTTTTGAAAATTTTAAATTTCATTTTACACTGTAAAGTTACATTGTGTATAACTGTACACTTCGCACTGTTATTATCATAGCATCATACAGTTACATATATACACAATTTTATATACACCTTGACTTACTGACGACACTGCTCCCACACCTCTCGTGCACCTCACCACCTGAAACAAAATAAACACACATCAAAATGTACCACACACCACCGGTGGGTAAAAGGCAACCTAGCCCAAAAACAGTCACCCTTTCGCCATCGACGACGCTCCAGAGGGCTCGTACACCCATAGCACCTCCACGCATTATCAGAACTTCAATGTCCCCCGCAACCCAATCACCTGGAACCTCCAAAGACCTCTCGACAGCGTTACCACCATACATCACAGAGGGCCATTATAGATCAGAAGACGCTGCCCAAGTATACATAAGCGCCAGCAAAAATAAATTAAAACTCTCAAAACTGCTGAAAGCGTCGAGAGCCCAGGAGGAATCCAGTAAAGACTTAACACCGACCGACAAATTACTTGGAACCATGATGGGTATGATGGATGCGATTCCTGAAAAAGTAAAGTCCTTCACTGGTATGCGAAAGGACATCAAACAGTTCCTGGAGGAAGTGACCGACCAGAGCATGTCCATACTATTTGAGGTGTCGAGGAGATCCCGCGAGATGGAGAATCTCTTGGCAAGAACACCTAGCCATACCTCACCCATCTCGCGGACCCGCACGAGCCCCGAAACAACACCCACTGCTGCCCTTGATGAGCGGCTGGAGAAGATGGATAACGCTATCCAGACCCTCCAGACGCTCATCAAGAATCAGGAGGGCAAAATGAGAACGCCACGCGAGGGCACCGAAGAGACCGAAGACGAACCCACGAGCGAAGTACTCCAAACAGCTCTGGACACTATGAACGAGAAGTTAACAAATATGCATAGCGACATAGAGTGTACGCTCAGTCAGGTGAACATCATCCAAGAGAAAGTCTCCAGCGATTTAACTCACGAGAAATTTTTGTCCTTGGAATCCCTGATGGAAAACGTCGAACTAAACCAGGTCAAAGTATATGAAAAAATGGTAGACGTAGAAACGAAAAACGGGCAACTAAATGACAGATTCGAAAAGGTCGAGACCAAACTGGACGATCCTATCCGACAGGAAGTGGCGCAAAACATCCCAGCCACCTACGCCAGTGTCGCGGCTAGGGCCCTACCACCTAAGCTCCCCCCGACCCTGGAGTCGATTGCCGTAACCTCAGAAGACGACCAAGAGACCGGTGAGGAAGTCCTCCAAAGAGTGAGGAAGGCCGTCGACGCCAGGGCCGAGGGACTCAGAGTGGATAAAATAAGAAAGGCGAAAAATCAAAAAGTTATCCTGAGCTGCAGAAACCAAGAAGACCTGAACAAGATCACAGCGAAAATAAATAAAAACGACACAAAGCTTAAGATAGAAAAAATCCCGAATAAAGACCCGCTTGTTGTACTCAAAGACGTACTGCTGGAAGACGATGACGACATAGTCGTCGACGCGGTACTCAGACAAAACCCAGAAGTCTTTGGGAACAGAGAGGAAAGCTCAATACGCATTCGGACAAAGTATAAAAAACGCACCAGGAACCCTCAGGCAAAACACGTGGTCCTCCAGGTGGACCCACTTAGTTGGCAAAGGATGACCGAGGCTGGTGCCCTCCACATTGACCTCCAGAGGGTCAGGGTGGAGGACCAGTCTCCATTAATCCAATGTACCAAGTGCCTGGCTTTTGGACATGGGAGGAAGTTCTGCACCCACGCGGAGGACAAGTGCAGCCACTGCGGGGGCCCACATTTGCGGGCCAAATGTGAGTTGATGATCACTGGATCACCCCCGGAGTGTTGCAATTGTGCTCCCCAAGGGAACAAGGCCGACCACAACGCATTCAGCGAGACCTGTCCAGTAAGGCAAAAGTGGGACTACCTGGCGCGCATCACCACAGCTTACACACACACAACACCAACACATTAATCTACACAGCACGATGCCGGGTTCCCAAGTTGACCTTGCGACCTCGACATCAAGGCTATCTGTTAAATAGAATAAAAATAGGAATTATATTTTGGAAATATAAAACCGATTTAGATCTAATAACTACCCAAAATTATAAACAATAAAACCACATCAGAAAAATTTAGAACCCAAATTATATAGCATCTTTAAGTATGTAAAAGCATAGTCCAAGAAAATAGATATAAACAAAGCATAATAAAAGGTGTAGTTTAATATATCCTTGAATATATTAAAACTTCCCTAATAAATAATAGTAAATTAAAATCTTAAAGAACAAGATGACAAATATAATAAAATAAAACATAATAATTGAGAAAAATTTTACAGCCCAAAAACAACGTTAATTATACATAAATTAGCAAAGAAATAGGTGTAGAATATATATTATTAAAATATATAAAAACCTGCCCTAATAAATTAGAAAATAAGAAATAGATAAGAAAGGCAAAATAGTTAAGACTAAAAATTTATTTTTTAACTTTGAATTCCCAGTGTGTGTGTAACTTTGTTTTTGAACAAAACATTGTATAAATTTAAAATAGAATAAGGAAAGAAATGTTAAATAGAATAATAAATAGTATAAGTAGCACTTGATAAAAAAATAAGAGACTAAATGTAAATATGCAAAACCACTGTGTAATAAGCTAAGCCTGTGGGTTAAAAACATTGTATATTATATATTGAAAGATAAATAAAATAAGAAATAGTATATATGTTAAATAGGATAAGAAATAGCATAAGTAGCACTTGATAAAAATAAGAAACTAAATGTAAAATATGCAAAACCACTGTGTAATGAGCAAAGCCTGTGGGTTGAAAAACATTGTATATTATATATTGAAGATAACTAGAATAAGAAATAGTATATATGTGAAATAGGAAAAGAAATAAATCAAGGCAACAACTGTGCTGAATAAAATATTCAGAAATATATGTACTAAAATAAAATAAAAAGTAGCACAAGTACTCTATGTAATTATAAGACATAAATGTAAAATGTAAGAAAGCTCAATAAAGTATTAGATATAAAATGTGTAAAAAACAGTTAAAATGTAAAAACCACACATAAGAACACGATAAAAATTTGTGTACCAAAATTATTTTCCTGTGTAACAAATTAGAAAAATAAAGAACTGTAGTAAAGATTAGGCTGGAAACCCCACCAGTTAATGTAAAAAAGGTGATGAATGACAGAAAGATAAAGAATGCGGAATGAAAGTGCGAGAGGAATAGTAGCGAGAACTGGCATGAAAGAGTAGCACAATAAAGTCCCGGATTAAGTCTGGGGAGCAGTGGAATAAAAAAAAAAAAAAAAAAAAAAAAAAAAAAAAAAAAAAAAAAAAAAAAAAAAAAACCTAACCTAACCTAACCTAACCTAACCTAACCTAACCTAACCTAACCTAACCTAACCTAACCTAACCTAACCTAACCTAACCTAACCTAACCTAACCTAACCTAACCTAACCTAACCTAACCTAACCTAACCTAACCTAACCTAACCTAACCTAACCTAACCTAACCTAACCTAACCTAACCTAACCTAACCTAACCTAACCTAACCTAACCTAACCTAACCTAACCTAACCTAACCTAACCTAACCTAACCTAACCTAACCTAACCTAACCTAACCTAACCTAACCTAACCTAACCTAACCTAACCTAACCTAACCTAACCTAACCTAACCTAACCTAACCTAACCTAACCTAACCTAACCTAACCTAACCTAACCTAACCTAACCTAACCTAACCTAACCTAACCTAACCTAACCTAACCTAACCTAACCTAACCTAACCTAACCTAACCTAACCTAACCTAACCTAACCTAACCTAACCTAACCTAACCTAACCTAACCTAACCTAACCTAACCTAACCTAACCTAACCTAACCTAACCTAACCTAACCTAACCTAACCTAACCTAACCTAACCTAACCTAACCTAACCTAACCTAACCTAACCTAACCTAACCTAACCTAACCTAACCTAACCTAACCTAACCTAACCTAACCTAACCTAACCTAACCTAACCTAACCTAACCTAACCTAACCTAACCTAACCTAACCGGGGGGTTGGATGGTTGCCTCCCCGCGGCGCTCCCTGGAAACGGTAACTAGGTACACGGTAACGCAGTGTCCTAGCCCGGCTAAAACCATCCCTCTGCGAACAACTGACTTCGTGTTTGCAGCGACTAACCATCATGGAAGACGATCAATTCTTTGCGGATTACATGCCTGGAGGGGCATATTGCCCAGTTTCGGATTCCGGTTCCGAAGATGAAGGTGAGCCGAAGTTGTACGGGCCCTTCGAGAAAATTAACACCTACATTAGCGAAATCCAACTCTTGGTTACAAACGCACAAAAAGGGAAAGGTGCAGGTCTTTCTAAAGACCAGAAAACGCGCATCATTGAGCTCTGTAGAATGACTACCACTGTCTGTTACTCTTCGTCGACCAAACCATCGTCGTCAAAGGAGAAACCAACAATCTCCTCTACTGCATCTGCTTCCTCTACTCCCGGGACTCCCGCTAGTCTCACTGTTGAAAACATTACCCAAATTGTCCGAGATTCCCTTAAAGAAGAATTAAAAAACTACCCCATCTTGAAACAAAACCCCATTAGTGATCGACCTATGTCTTATGCCGCAATGGCTTCCCGACCCAGTGACAAAAACACCAAAAACACCAAACCCATCGAAAACACCCCTAAGGCTACTAAGCCAGCCATCATTGTGTCTCACAAGAAGGAGACGGCGTCTCGTGAAGATACCATCCGAAGCTTCCGCTCTGCAGTAAATTTCAAAACGCTGGACTTTGCTCCGTCTAGGGTCCAGTCGCTTTCTAAGCAAAAGTTCCGGGTCGAGTTCGACACCGATGAACAGCGATCCGAGACTCTAAAGCGACTGGCCACAGATCCGAACCTCAACGCAGAGACTGCTCGAAAACTACGGCCCATGGTCGTTCTCAAGGGCGTATCGAAGGAAATACCCAGCGAAGAGCTGTGCCACCTCATCTTGCAACAAAACCCGAGCGTCAAAGCTGCCACTAAAGAAGAAAATGACCTGGTCTTCAAGTTTGAGAGGAAGAACCGCAGCGACAAACTATACAACGCCGTTTTCATAGTAACTCCCAATGTTTTCCGTGCCATGTTGGACTTGGCTAAAATCAATGTGGACTATTTACGTGTCCATGTTGAAGAGTTTAGTCCCTTCCTTCAATGCTTCAAGTGTCTACAGTTTGGACACACGCGAAATAAATGTACCGCCACTGTGGAGACATGCTCTCACTGCACAGGCCAACATGACCTGGAGGCATGCCCCGCGAAAGAGGATCCTAAAAAGTCCGTGTGTCTAAACTGTAAAACACACAATGCGCGATTCAAAGGAAGGGACTCAACCCAACATCGTGCGACCTCCACCAAGTGCCCTCGGGTAAGGGCCATGCTTCTTAAGGTCCAGCAAAGGATCGACTATGGCACGGATAACAATCCATAGTCCACATCACCGAATCATTTTCTTTGTTAAATTCATTGTTTCTTAATTGTCATCATTTGTAAACCATCTGTAAACTGAAATAACCTTAAACTGTCTAAATAACATTTCCATTTATAATCACTTTGAAATCTTAAAATTGTAATTAACTTAATTCTTTAAATTTGATGTCTCGAGAGTAACAGGGTCGGTGAATCGTATACCGTTAGCGAGAACCGGCTGTCTGACTCGCCGGGTATGAAAAAACATTACTCTGATGTGAAACACAAATATCTTTGGTAAAATCAAATAAAATTAATAAAAAAAAAAAAACCTAACCTAACCTAACCTAACCTAACCTAACCTAACCTAACCTAACCTAACCTAACCTAACCTAACCTAACCTAACCTAACCTAACCTAACCTAACCTAACCTAACCTAACCTAACCTAACCTAACCTAACCTAACCTAACCTAACCTAACCTAACCTAACCTAACCTAACCTAACCTAACCTAACCTAACCTAACCTAACCTAACCTAACCTAACCTAACCTAACCTAACCTAACCTAACCTAACCTAACCTAACCTAACCTACAGACCTGAGGATGCTGCCCAGGTCTACATAGCGACAAGCAAAAACAAGATCAAGCTTGCAAAGCAGCTCAAAGTTTCAAGGGCCCAAGAGGAAGCCAGCAAAGACCGGACACCCACTGACAGACTGCTTGGGTCAATAATGGGAATGCTGGATGCGATCCCGGAAAAGATTAAATCTTTCACAGGCATGAGGAAAGATATAAAACAATTCCTAGAGGAGACAACAGAACAAAGCATGTCACTACTCTTTGAGGTGTCGCGGAGATCTCGCGATATGGAGAACCTGTTGGCAACAACATCTCGCCAAACCCCACCCATCTCGCAGATCCACATGGGCCCCGAGACCCAAACCACCGCCGCCACTGATGAGCGGCTGGAGAGGATGGATAATGCTATCCAAACTCTCCAGACGCTCATCGGGAAATGGGAGGTAAAAGGAAGAGCGCCATACGTAAACTTCGACGAGATTACGGACGGCATACAAAGGATAGAGATAAAGCTGGATACATTGGAGGAAAACGGAACCGACACACACAACCTAATGGTTAACCTCCGTGACCATGTGGTCGACCAAGAGGATGAAGAAAAGAATATGCCTACCGTCAAAAGCTCAATTAGGAACCAAGTCAAAAACCTAGGTACACTATTCACGAAAATGGATTTATGGGGTGATATAAATACGGAACTCTGCGAAAAACAAATGGCCCAGCTTGAAAAGCTCGAGGCCAAGTTGGACGACCCTATCCGCAAAGAGGTGGCACACAACAACCGTGCCACCTACGCCAGTGTCGTAGCCAGGGCCCCACCACCGAGGCTCCCCCCGACCCTGGAGTCGATCGCCATCACCTCCGAAGACGACCAGGAGACCAGCGAAGAGGTCCTCCAACGGGTAAGGAGGGCGGTCGACGCCAGGGCCGAGGGTATACGCGTAGATAAAATCCGTAAAGCTAAAAACCAGAAGGTTATACTAAGCTGTAGAAATCACAAAGACCTAGATAAAATTACAGAAAAGATAGTTAAAGATAAGAAATTAAAAGCGGAAAAGATCCCAAACAAGGACCCCCTTGTAGTAGTAAAGGATGTTCTGACGGATGACGATGACGACGGGATAGTCGACGCCGTGATCCGTCAAAACCCGGAGATCTTCAAGGGGCGGGAAGAACAGATAAGAATGCGAATAAAATATAAAAAGCGGACACGGAACCCACACGCAAACCATGTGGTTCTGCAGGTAGACCCACTCAGCTGGCAAATGATGACGGCGGCTGGTGCCCTCCACATTGACCTACAGAGGGTCAGGGTGGAGGACCAGTCGCCACTCATCCAGTGCACAAAATGCCTGGCATATGGCCACGGCAGAAAATTCTGTACCAGCGGGGAGGACAGATGCAGCCACTGCGGGGGGTCACATTTGCGGGACAAATGTGCATCAATGATCGCTGGATCACCCCCGGAGTGCTGCAACTGTGCACCTCAAGGGCATGAAGCAAGTCACAATGCTTTTAGCGAAACCTGCAAAACCAGGCAAAAGTGGGACTACCTAGCACGAACCACAACTGCGTACACACACACCACACACTAACACTAGACACTACACAAGTACACATAACACAAACAGATACCGAAATCACAATGTGACATTGCGACAACGGTACTACAAAGCATAACACAAATTAAGCAATATTATGTATTATATTTCTGTGAAATATAAGACTAAATAAAATAGACCATTCTGGAAAATTGCACACAACAACTCAAAATTTTAACACAAATATAGCCGTACAAAACAAGCCTCATAAAACAGAATACAAAACACAAAAAAGAGGAAAAATTGGGAAAAGTCAATATATTTCTGAATATATTCAAACTGCCCTTTAAACAAAGACTGCAAAACTATAAGCAAGAAAGGCAAATACACTTTACATAAATAAACATTGAACAGCATACATATTATATATATGATATTAAATAAAGAAACAAATAGCATAAATCTTCCTTTAAAAGGTACCAACAATCAATAGGAACAGCTTGTAAAACAATAGATTAAGAAATAATAATAAGAAAACTAGGAAATTACTGTAAAGCGATAAAGATAGAAATAAGATAAGAATTGTCAGTAACCATAGATATA
This sequence comes from Chrysoteuchia culmella, assembly GCA_910589605.1. Taxonomy (NCBI): domain Eukaryota; kingdom Metazoa; phylum Arthropoda; class Insecta; order Lepidoptera; family Crambidae; genus Chrysoteuchia; species Chrysoteuchia culmella. Next base: position 31,805 of record OU342669.1, read on the forward strand.
AGAGAACTGTTAATGCTTAAACTAAATAGATAAAATATAGAGTATAATATAAACATATGTAAGTAAACTTAGAAATAATTGTAAAGTGATAGAGGCAGTAGTAAGATAAGAACTGTCAATAACTTTAGATATAAAAGAATTGTTAAACAGGTAGAAAGTAAGAATATAGAATAAGCATTATACTGTTACTGATATATATATCGAATAAAGAATAATAGAGCAGCTAAATCAGCTAAAAGTAAGAAAATTATAGTACTAAAGATAAGTCAACATATATGTTATAAATAAATAAATTGTAAACCAAAATGTTAAATAATAACCTTTTGTATAACTTTAAAATATTATGTGAATGTAATGTATAAGAGAAAAAGTAAAAATGTAGAAACCCTTATTTACCCCTGAGTACATAGATATAAGAAATAAATATAGTAGATACAACTAGGCTGGCTACCCCGCCAGTTATAGTAAGAATGTGGATGTATGAAAGAAAGATAAGTATGAAGCATAAAAGTGCGAGAGGCATAGACGCGAGAAATTGTATGAATGAGAACCATAGGTGTAAAAAGTCCTGGCTTATGGCTGGGGAGCAGAGAGAAAAAAAAAAAAAAAAAAAAAAAAAAAAAAAAAAAAAAAAAAAAAAAAAAAAAAAAAACCTAACCTAACCTAACCTAACCTAACCTAACCTAACCTAACCTAACCTAACCTAACCTAACCTAACCTAACCTAACCTAACCTAACCTAACCTAACCTAACCTAACCTAACCTAACCTAACCTAACCTAACCTAACCTAACCTAACCTAACCTAACCTAACCTAACCTAACCTAACCTAACCTAACCTAACCTAACCAGTTGCGTCTGAGCTCCCGCAGTGCTAACATATCGCTCCGCAGCAAAAAATTCAAAAAGTGTGGTTTTTCTCATCGGATCACCAAGTGCTATATCTCAAAAGTTGCGTATTTTTACGCCCCACACGGCAGTGAAAAAAGTGTGAAAATCGGTGAAGTGTGTGCGAAGTTATTAGCGGAAAAGTGTTTTATAACCTCGAAAACCTAAGTTTTCGCCCACTTCCCGAGCTTTATCTTGGGAACCACACGAGCTACAACAGCGTCAGAGACGACATATTGTACGTCTTGGCGCCCTCTACCCGCCGACGTCAGCGGCTCCCCTGGGCCGTTAAAGCCTGAGGAGTTAGGAGCCGAAAACAAGCGACAACACGTGGTCGAGTCGCCACGAGGTCACCGAACCCGCTTTCTCCGAGCATCAGGAGCAGACGAGGCTGAAAGGGGACACTAAGGCGAGACATCCGACGCTTCGAGCACTTCAATCGGATTTATAGAAGCTAAGTTTTAGAAGTTTAAAGTTTTAAAAATTTTCAAAAAATCATAACTCAAAATTTTTGTAGTATAGTATATTTTGTTAAATTTTATTATTATAGATCTAGTAAATCTCTCTCTACCAAAATTTAAATTTTTGAAATCGGACTAATATCCTTGGACTTATGATTTTTTGAAAATAGGGGTTGAAACTTCCCCCTTCAATTGTGGCTTTATTTTATGTGTTTTTAACAACTTTTTAATTGTGTATTATAGCGCTTTGTCCCCCTTATTTTTAGGTACTCCATTTATAATTTTAGCGTGTATATTTTAGGAATTATTTAAATTTTTATGTTATTTTGTGTCATTACTTGTAGGGGTGTAATTTTGGGGTGAAATCAGGTCCACCATAGGTTTTATATACCTAGGGCATCATCCCAAAGCCCAAACTTGGAGGCTCTAGGCCTTAATTTCAGTTTTGGCCCAAAAGTCGGCCATTTTGTTTTTGTGGGCCAAAAACTTGACCCGGGTTTTTCTCCGGAAGTATTGGACCTGGAGAGTCGGGGTTTCAACTGTAGGGCTTAAAAAACCCTCCTCTTGCGGTCTGGTGGGGTCAAAGGTCGAAACTCCATAAAGTGGTCCTTTTTGGAGTTTGACCACCCTCACTTATAGTTTTCGACCCCCTCACCACATCGCAAAAAACCCCGCTTCTCTACGACCAATAGTTTAGGCGTGGGGAATTTTTGAAAATTGGCGGCCATATTGGATCCGCCATTTTTAAAAGTTTTGAGACCCCATATCTCACAAACTACTGGGCCGATTCCCACGGGAGTTGGACTAAAGGGTGTCCCCCGACCCCCCGCTCCCCCTCAACCCCTCAGAACCCAAATTGGGAGTACCAAATATTGGGACCGGATTTGAGTAGCTCTCCGGAAAGAGCTCGCGAAGCTGCCCAAGGTAGACCCAAGCACTACCCATCTAGCACCAATAGCACCGGAGCTATAGCCCTTCAAAGTTTGGCGGCCATCTTGGATCCGCCATTTTGGAAAACTTTGGAGGGCAATACCTCCCAAACTATTGGGGCTAGAACGGCGGGGCTTTTACTGTGGTGGCTCCCCTGACTCCCCCTACCAGGCTCGTAGGGTGATTTTACCCTACAGTGACTCCCGGGAGTAAATCGAACTGACCCCATTTTCGGATAGGGGAGGGGACCCTCCACAATACTGCCCAAAGAACTTATATTCTACGACCAATAGTTCCTGAGAAATAGGAGTTGGACCATTTTGGCCCTAGTTTGGCCCAAATATTGGCCCTAAGTTTCCTCAGGAGGTATTGGTCTGAGAACCTCGTGTGAGGTGTCTGGTAAAAGGGCTTGACGAGGAGAAGACAGTTAGCAACTTATTTTTACAGTAGCGGCGGCCATTTTGTCGGCCATCTTGATTTTATTACAAAAAGTAATAACTTTGTTAGTTTTTAAGCTAGGGACCGCGGGTTTTTACAAACCTGTAGCTCTTGACGCCCCCTATCTGTGATAGAGGCGGAATTAGTAAATAGGTAGAGTTAACTCTATAAAGAGTCATAAAAATATTTTTTGAAAAATTAACAAAAAGTACAAATTAAGTACAAAAATTATAAAAATTAAACTCACCACCAATAGTCACCTGATCTGTAGAATCCTTGCCGCTCCAGACAGGACCTAGAAAATAACAAAATATTTTATCATCACACATTTATATTTTATTTTACACTTTACAAATATACATTTACACTTACCTGACGATTCTGCTCCCACACCTCTCGTATACACCAAACCTGAAACACACAGAACACTAAATAAACAAAATGTACCACACACCACCTGTGGGAAAGAGGTTGCCCAGTCCCGGGACTGTCACCCTCTCGCCATCCAAGACGTCACTAATACGCCATTCACCGTCTATCGCGCCTCCTCGTGCCTTGCGAATGTCAACGTCCTCCCCTACAACCTCATCGCCCGGACCCTCCAAAACCCTACCCTCTGGAATACCACCTTACATCACGGAGGGCCCACATAAACCGGAAGATGCCGCCCAGATTGCGATAAACGCCAGCAAACAAAAGGCGAAACTAAACAAACTGCTGAAAGCGGCAAAAAGTGAATATGCCATGAAAGACAGAACGCCGACGGGTGTTTTGATCTCAACTTTAATAGGCATGTTGGAGGAAATCCCAGAAAAGGTAAAGTCCTTTACCGGCATGAGAAAGGATATAAAAACATTCCTGGAGGACTTGACAGAACGCAGCATAACTCTTCTTTTCGAGGTGTCAAGAAGATCAATAGAGACGGAAACCATCGTGGCAACAACATCTCGCCAAACCCCACCCATCTCGCAGATCCACATGGGCCCCGAGACCCAAACCACCGCCGCCCCTGACGAGCGGCTGGAGAAGATGGATAATGCTATCCAAACTCTCCAGACGCTCATCGGGAAATGGGAGGAAAAAGGAAGGGCGCCACACCTAAACCTAAACCTCGACGAGATTTCGGACGGCATCCAAAGGATCGAGATAAAGTTGGATACATTGGAGGATAATGGAACCGACCAAGTACACAACCTAGCCAACCTATACAAAAAAATGGACTTATGGGGAAATGGACTTGTGGAACTCAACGAAAAACAAATGGCCCAGCTCGTAAAGCTCGAGGCCAAGTTGGACGACCCTATCAGCAAAGAGGTGGCACACAACAACTCTGCCACCTACGCCAGTGTCGTAGCCAGAGCGCCACCACCGAAGCTCCCCCCGACCCTGGAGTCGATTGCCATCACATCCGAGGACGACCAGGAGACAGGCGAGGAGGTCCTCCAAAGGGTGAGAAAGGCCGTCGACGCCAGGGGCGAGGGGCTTCGAGTGGAAAAACTTAGAAAGGCCAAAAATCAGAAAGTAATACTGAGCTGTAAAAACAAGAACGACCTTGATAAAATAGCGGACCGCATCGCCAAAAACGATAAAAAACTGAAGACCGAGGCAATACCCAACAAAGATCCTCTAGTGATAATGAAGGATGTGCTGCTCGCCGACGATGAAGACATCGTGGACGCAGCACTCCGACAGAATCCAGAGGTCTTCGCAGACAGGGAAAACGGTTCAGTGAGAATAAAAATTAAATATAAGAAACGGACTAGAAATCCTAACGCAAACCACATTGTCGTGCAGGTGGACCCAACGAGTTGGCAAAAAATGATCGCGGCTGGTGGCCTCCACATTGACCTCCAGAGGGTCAGAGTGGAGGACCAGTCGCCACTGATCCAGTGCTCAAAATGTCTGGCGTATGGACATGGGCGAAAATTTTGTACACAGGGGGAGGACAGATGCAGTCACTGCGGGGGACCACATTTGCGGGTCAAATGTGAACTTATGATCGCTGGATCCCCCCCGGAGTGCTGCAACTGCGCTCCCACTAGTCAAAAGGCCGACCACAACGCCTTCAGCCAGGACTGCCCCACTAGGCAAAAATGGGACTACCTGGCACGACTTACAACAGCATATTACACATCGCAAAACACACATTAAACATACACAATACACCAATAATACTGTGAGTTTAAAATGATTTTAAGCCACGATATTAGTTGATAATATTACTCATACAATTCCTTGGAAGTCAGTATATTTTGAAAATATACAAGTAGTAACAACAACTTGTTGTCCCAATAAAGGAAATAAAAAAGTAATTAAATCGATAAGAAATGTTTTCAAAACTAGTATATATACAAGCCTAGATATAAAATAAATTAAGACAATCAAATCATAGTTTTTAAAAAAGGGAAAGACATATATATTTGACTATATATATAAATCTACCCTAGTATAAAATTGTTTAGAAATAAATTAGATAAGGCATATATATAACAATGTTCATTAGGATAAAAATAGATATAAGGAGGATTCTCGGATAGACAAATTAAATCGTTAGCAAATAGAATAAGAAAAATGTAATAAAAACAGAGTAGAATAAGAAATTAATTTAGAGATAAGATGCGGTCTAAATATAATGTACACAAAATAGAATACTGTAATACAAGTAGCTGAGGAGAAGGAAGTAAAATTGTTAAGAATACACACTTGTAAGAATTTTGAGAAATGTAATAGATTAATAAGATAAATGTAATAAACACAAATTAGAATAAGAAATTAATTTAGAGGACACAATATAAAATTAGAATAAAACAGCAACAATGTGAAGAGCACATAAAATTGTAACAAAATTAAATAACAATGTATAGAATAAGAAATACAATATAGAAATTAAAAGTAGCAATAAAAGTATACAAAAATTGTAATACATAAAATGTTCTTTAAATAAGTTAAAAAATTGTAAAATAAACAAAGTGTACAACCAACTTATTTACCCTGGTCGTAAAAATGAAAATAAAACATAGATAAGTAAAATAGGCTGGTAATCCCTGCCAGTTAAAGTAAGAGTGATGATGGATATGAGAAAGAACTGTATGAAGCATGAAAGTGCGAGAGGCATGTCAGCGAGAAATTGAATGAATGAGTAGACTAGATATATAAAGTCCTGGCTTATGGCTGGGGAGCAGAGGAAAAAAAAAAAAAAAAAAAAAAAAAAAAAAAAAAAAAAAAAAAAAAAAAAAAAAAAAAAACCTAACCTAACCTAACCTAACCTAACCTAACCTAACCTAACCTAACCTAACCTAACCTAACCTAACCTAACCTAACCTAACCTAACCTAACCTAACCTAACCTAACCTAACCTAACCTAACCTAACCTAACCTAACCTAACCTAACCTAACCTAACCTAACCTAACCTAACCTAACCTAACCTAACCTAACCTAACCTAACCTAACCTAACCTAACCTGACCTAACCTAACCTAACCTAACCTAACCTAACCTAACCTAACCTAACCTAACCTAACCTAACCTAACCTAACCTAACCTAACCTAACCTAACCTAACCTAACCTAACCTAACCTAACCTAACCTAACCTAACCTAACCTAACCTAACCTAACCTAACCTAACCTAACCTAACCTAACCTAACCTAACCTAACCTAACCTAACCTAACCTAACCTAACCTAACCTAACCTAACCTAACCTAACCTAACCTAACCTAACCTAACCTAACCTAACCTAACCTAACCTAACCTAACCTAACCTAACCTAACCTAACCTAACCTAACCTAACCTAACCTAACCTAACCTAACCTAACCTAACCTAACCTAACCTAACCTAACCTAACCTAACCTAACCTAACCTAACCTAACCTAACCTAACCTAACCTAACCTAACCTAACCTAACCTAACCTAACCTAACCTAACCTAACCTAACCTAACCTAACCTAACCTAACCAGTTGCGTCTGAGCTCCCGCAGTGCTAACATATCGCTCCGCAGCAAAAAATTCAAAAAGTGTGGTTTTTCTCATCGGATCACCAAGTGCTATATGTCAAAAGTTGCGTATTTTTACGCCCCACACGGCAGTGAAAAAAGTGCGAAAATCGGTGAAGTGTGTGCGAAGTTATTAGCGGAAAAGTGTTTTATAACCTCGAAAACCTAAGTTTTCGCCCACTTCCCGAGCTTTATCTTGGGAACCACACGAGCTACAACAGCGTCAGAGACGACATATTGTACGTCTTGGCGCCCTCTACCCGCCGACGTCAGCAGCTCCCCTGGGCCGTTAAAGCCTGAGGAGTTAGGAGCCGAAAACAAGCGACAACACGTGGTCGAGTCGCCACGAGGTCACCGAACCCGCTTTCTCCGAGCATCAGGAGCAGACGAGGCTGAAAGGGGACACTAGGGCGAGACATCCGACGCTTCGAGCACCTAAATCGGATTTATAGAAGCTAAGTTTTAGAAGTTTAAAGTTTTAAAAATTTTCAAAAAATCATAACTCAAAATTTTTGTAGTATAGTATATTTTGTAAAATTTTATTATTATAGATCTAGTAAATCTCTCTCTACCAAAATTTAAATTTTTGAAATCGGACCAATATCCTTGGACTTATGATTTTTTGAAAATAGGGGTTGAAACTTCCCCCTTCAATTGCGGCTTTATTTTATGTGTTTTTAAAAACTTTTTAATTGTGTATTATAGTGCTTTGTCCCCCTTATTTTTAGGTACTCCAATTATAATTTTAGCGTGTATATTTTAGGAATTATTTAAATTTTTATGTTATTTTGTGTCATTACTTGTAGGGGTGTAATTTTGGGGTGAAATCAGGTCCACCATAGGTTTTATATACCTAGGGCATCATCCCAAAGCCCAAACTTGGAGGCTCTAGGCCTTAATTTCAGTTTTGGCCCAAAAGTCGGCCATTTTGTTTTTGGGGGCCAAAAACTTGACCCGGGTTTTTCTCCGGAAGTATTGGACCTAGAGAGTCGGGGTTTCAACTGTAGGGCTTAAAAAACCCTCCTCTTGCGGTCTGGTGGGGTCAAAGGTCGAAATTCCATAAAGTGGTCCTTTTTGGAGTTTGACCACCCTCACTTATAGTTTTCGACCCCCTCACCACATCGCAAAAAACCCCGCTTCTCTACGACCAATAGTTTAGGCGTGGGGAATTTTTAAGAATTGGCGGCCATATTGGATCCGCCATTTTTAAAAGTTTTGAGACCCCATATCTCACAAACTACTGGGCCGATTCCCACGGGAGTTGGACTAAAGGGTGTCCCCTGACCCCCCGCTCCCCCTCAACCCCTCAGAACCCAAATTGGGAGTACCAAATATTGGGACCGGACTTGAGTAGCTCTCCGGAAAGAGCTCGCGAAGCTGCCCAAGGTAGACCCAAGCACTACCCATCTAGCACCAATAGCACCGGAGCTATAGCCCTTCAAAGTTTGGCGGCCATCTTGGATCCGCCATTTTGGAAAACTTTGGAGGGCAATACCTCCCAAACTATTGGGGCTAGAACGGCGGGGCTTTTACTGTGGTGGCTCCCCTGACTCCCCCTACCAGGCTCGTAGGGTGATTTTACCCTACAGTGACTCCCGGGAGTAAATCGAACTGACCCCATTTTCGGATAGGGGAGGGGACCCTCCACAATACTGCCCAAAGAACTAATAGTCTACGACCAATAGTTCCTGAGAAATAGGAGTTGGACCACTTTGGCCCTAGTTTGGCCCAAATATTGGCCCTAAGTTTCCTCAGGAGGTATTGGTCTGAGAACCTCGTGTGAGGTGTCTGGTAAAAGGGCTTGACGAGGAGAAGACAGTTAGCAACTTATTTTTACAGTAGCGGCGGCCATATTGACGGCCATCTTGTTTTTAGTTATAATATTAATAACTTTGACGTTTCTTAAGATAGAAACTCCTGGTTTTTACAATCCAGTACACTTTGACGCCCTCTATCTGCGATAGAGGTGCATATCAACAAAAAGTAGAGTTGACTCTACCAAGACACTTTTCAACTTTTATGTAAAATCTTGGCAAATCGTGACTTTTTATAGTTAAATATTAAAAATTTATTACTTCCTGTTCTGTACAACAGCAGCCGCTCCAGGCAGGACACCAAAACTATTTATACAATATATATTACATAATATTTTATACAAATTCTGACAAATACATTATACATTTATACACACTTGACGATACTGCTCCTACACCTCTCGCACACTACCATCTTACACACAATGTACCACACACCACCCGTGGGGAAAAGGTTGCCAAGCCCCGGCACCGTCACCTTGTCGCCGTCCCAGGCACGATCACCGAAAATGTTCCCCCGCCCAGGGCCTGCAGCGACACCAACATCTCCATCAACCTCCTCACCTGTATCCTCCAAAGTCCTGCCGACAGCCATACCACCCTACATCAAGGAAGGCCACTTTAGATCTGAGGATGCAGCCCAGGTCTACATAGCAACAAGCAAGAATAAGACCAAACTTGCAAAACAGCTTAAAGTATCGAGGGCTCAGGAGGAAGCCAGCAAAGACCGGATACCCACTGACAGACTGCTTGGGTCTATTATGGGAATGCTGGACGTGATACCCGAAAAGATAAAATCCTTCACAGGAATGAGGAAGGATATCAAGCAATACCTAGAGGAGACAACAGAGCAGAGCATGTCGTTGCTTTTCGAGGTGTCGAGGAGATCTCGCGAGATGGAGAATCTGCTGGCAAAAACATCTCGCCAAACCCCACCCATCTCGCGGATCCACACGGGCCCCGAGAGCGAAACCACTGCTGCCCTTGATGAGCGGCTGGAGAAGATGGATAATGCTATCCAAACCCTCCAGACGCTCATCAAGGAACAATGGGCCACAGGGGCCAAAATCTCCGGGTTAAATAACCTCGTGGTCGAGGAAAAACTCGACGCATTGAGCGTTGAGCACGGAATGATACACGAGCACCTGGAAAGGATAGTGGCCCATATAAACAAGGAAGACGAGACAATTTCGCAAGAAGACGTAAAACTGATACTGGACAACCAGGTAAAAATCTACGGAGAGTTCGGCGATTTATCAAAGGAAGTAAACGAGAAAAACAAAGAACTTATTGCCCAGTTCGCAAAGGTCGAGGCCAAGTTGGACGACCCCATCCGCCAAGAAGTGACACCAAACACCGCCACAGTCACGTACGCCAGTGTCACGGCTAGGGCCCCTCCACCGAAGATCCCCCCGACCCTGGAATCGATCGCCATCTCCTCCGAGGATGACCAGGAGACCAGCGAGGAGGTCCTCCAAAGAGTAAGGAGGGCGGTCGACGCCAGGGCTGGGGGCATTCGTGTGGATAAGATTCGAAAGGCAAAAAATCAAAGGGTAATACTCAGCTGTAGGAATGTCAATGACCTGGAAACAATTAAAGAAAGAATTGGAAGGGACAATAAATTAAGAGCTGAAAAAATCCCCAACAAGGATCCCCTAGTGGTCCTGAAGGACGTGCTGACGGACGAAGAGGACGAAGGAATCGTCGACGCAGTAATCCGCCAGAACCCGGAGATTTTTGAAGGGCGAAAAAAGGAGACGCTGAGATTGAATATCAAATTCAAAAAGAGGACGAGAAACCCACACGCGAGCCATGTTGTCCTCCAGGTGGACCCACTTAGCTGGCAGAGGATGACGGCGGCTGGTGCCCTCCACATTGACTTACAAAGGGTCAGGGTGGAGGACCAGTCGCCCCTCATCCAATGTACAAAGTGCTTGGCGTATGGTCACGGAAGAAAGTTTTGTACTCATGGGGAGGACAGATGCAGCCATTGCGGGGGACCACATTTGCGGGCCAAATGTGAGCTTATGATCGCTGGATCAACCCCCGAGTGCTGCAACTGTGCTCCTCTGGGTCACAAAGCTGACCATAATGCTTTTAGTGAAACCTGCATCGCCAGACAAAAGTGGGACTACCTGGCGCGACTTACAACGGCCTACACACATTAACACA